>JAVTVY010045904.1:0-20105 GCA_036873755.1 Hanleya hanleyi
GTCTTACTTCGGATATTCCGTGGCTGTGTCAGACCTCAACGGAGATGGGTAAGAAGTATTATTGGCTGTTGTTAAGCGTATCACCATGGGCATGCCGACCTATTCCCAATCTTTGACGAGAATACCATCCAGTATCAAAGCAGACATGATAAATTTACCAATATTGGTTATGGCATCAAAGGCAGCAAACATTGGCAGTCATTACTCGCTTCTTCACTTATCGGAGTGGAAGAGATCTGTCTTTCTCTGATTTATTCATAATCGTGAATTTAGACCATACATTGATTGATGACTTATTGATTTTGACACAAAGAATAAATATTGCCTTCTCAGGTGAACATAGTGATATATACACAGCTGCTATTCTAAAGGACATTCTATTTGGCGTGGTCTCTCATCTTGTCGAGCTCATACTTGATTGAACTGTAACTCGGTGATCATTCTATGCCTGATTAAATCTTGCTGGTTAGAAAGGAGTAAATTATTACTCATGACAGACTGTGAATCAGACAGTATGTAATACAGGAGGCATGAGCTCTGGCAAGTCTGATCTGTTGAGAATTAGACCATGATGACAGCAAAACAACACAATACGTCTGTTGTCCAGTCCCGTCCCAATCATTAACAAATATTATTAAAGGTGGAATGCAAAGATTTTCATATTTTCGTTTTTGTATTCTTCATTGGTTATTCAATGATGGAACTATCAGTCGATCTACTTCGTTTAGTTGTATTTGCAGTATTCTGTCTCCTAGAATCTTTAGAAAAGTGCTTCAAGGTTGAATATCCAAGCCCGGTCGATTTCAGAAATAAAATCTGTATCGCTTATCTGCCCTTGTTTGACGCTGGTTTGTGATGTCACATCAGACCAGCTCGCTGGACGTCAATACTTGTAACGTTCAGTCTTCGGTAGGCTGGTCTGATGTGATATCACAATCAAGGATAGATAAGCGATGGTGGTTTGCAAATCGCAATCGAGATACCAACACTGGTCTTGGGGTACCAACATTTTAAAAGTTCCTAGAAGCGAAAATAGTTCAAATTAAACCCAGCGAAGTAGATTCACCAACATTTTTATCATTATTCAACCAATATAAAATATAAAAATGAGAATTTTAAAAACCTTTGCATTTCACCTTTAAAATTAATGGATAGGTTATCGTCCAATGTCAGACCACTTGATTGCTGGATTCAGATTTTCAAAAAGAAATTTGTTACACCCAGAAACCCCATTGGTTTCCCAGTTAGTCGCTTCTTGGGACAAGCTTTGGTTGAGAAGACAAATGGACTCTACATGTACAGTCTCTCATACTTGTTTCACTCGTATGGTGACAGTCAGTTTGGGTGGTGGAGGAAGCTGGAGTACCCGGAGAGAACCACCGCCCATCGGCTAGTAACTGACAAACTTTCACACATGGACCAGCTGGGCTCGAACCCGTGCCGGTTCCGCGGTGTGAGGCTAGCGGTCTGACCTTAAAGCGTCTTAGACCACTCAGCCACCGAGGGCCCTTAACAATGAGAGAATACATATATAGCTTGTGATTGTTTTTGTTCACATCTCTCAGGCCTGTGCTCTAAGATGAACAGTAAACCCCATTCTTCTGGAGGTTTGCCAATTTCAGTTGTTTTAGAAGACCCCCTTTATTAGTTACCATAAGTCTTAAAAACTCCTGGAATTTAATACTTAACCTGGAAAGTTTTGTAAAATGCTTAAAAATAAAGGTGGAAACTCATGGAAACTTCTGAAGAACTACACTTTCATCTTCTTGGCAAACCACCGATCTCATGCAACGCATTACTGTGCCAAAAAATGTTCTAAACTTCGTTAATTTGCTTATCTTGGTTGCGAGTAATTGTACTAAAGACTCCTGGGAAATTAAAATTATTGACCGGGAAAGTCCTGGAAAACTCATGAAATTTAATCCTGCAGTTACCTTGTATTTAGACTTGCAGCACTGTTTGTAGGTTACCATCTACTCATTTTGTGATCACGGTAACCTGCAACAGGTATCCTGGTACAATATTACAGCACAGACCTGTTTGTTTATCCAGGCTAGATGACATTATTGTGGGTGCCCCGCTGTTTTCCACATTCACCTCCCATTCCTACGAGAGAGGCCGTGTCTACATCTTCTACCAACAGGATGAGGTATTCTATCGTTGTAGTAACACATAGATTGTTTATTATCTGTACATCATTCCCTCAGTGTCAGAGTTTGTGACCTCCAACCTCCTAAACTATCTATGTGACACACTCTGACTGCATTGAGTCGAAATATGTGGCGCACATGTGCATTCAGTCTTTATTGATTTTGATTGACACAGGAAGCATTTATCTGCATATGAGATAGATGGATAATGCATCCAGTATGTATTATAGAAGAACAAACAAAGTAGATGCTCAACTACTTGTGAAGAGCACAGAGTATAGTATCTTCTTTAGCAGTGACAGCTCTGCAGCCGCTCCATTCAGAAACGGTCGAAGTTATATTGGCTGAGAGCCATGTATACACAAGCTGCATGCCACAGTTTTAACCATAGTAAAATCAGACAGTAGGAGGTATACTCTGAGACCTCAAGCTTCAGTAAATTTCAATTTAGTACCACCTGCAGCTGATGGTAAATGTAATTGTACAATTATATATTCAAACATTATAGTTGAATAATTCAGTGAATATATACAGGTACATCCTGGTTACCAATTATTAACTGCTAGGTAACTGGAAAGAATCTCTCATTTTCTGCCACTGGGGGGTAACTGGTTGGTAACTGCATGGTGCTGTTCAATCAGGACTTCACGGTATCAAACTTCAAATTTCCATACAGTACCAACCGGTTACCAAGAGGTTACCAACATGGTAGTGAGTGGTACCGAACTGAATGGTGAAAGATTTCCTGTGTAATAGTAGACATACTTTTATTTTTCACAGCGAGGGTATCGTTTCTCTAAGCGAGATGTTATAAATGGCCCCCACAGTATGGCCAGGTTTGGTTTGGCCATTACACGGATGGGTGACATAAATCTGGATGGTTTCCAAGGTAAGTAAATCATGATTCAACCTTCACATGTGGCCACATCTGTTAACTGAAATTTACAGGATTCCCGCGGTCATGGAAAATCCTGGAAAGTCATGGAATTTGAAAATGGATTTTCCAGGCCTTGAAAGTCATGGAATTTCGTGTCTGGTCATTGAATTTTGTGAGAGGTCATGGAAAAATTAAATGGAACTTGAAAATATCTGCCAGATCAATATTTCCTTGGACTTTTCATCGAAAAGGTGATTTTCCTGGACCAGTGAATGTTCAATTCATGGAATGTCGTATGTGGTCTACAGATGCGATCAAATGTGCATCAGGGGAGATAACTATGATATTGGAATTTCCCTAAACTCCCAGGGTGCATTTGGGAGGAAATGTCTGTTCTCAAATCTTAATAATACGCATCAGTGTAAACAGAAATGTCATGAAAATGCTCAGCCATCATGGCTGTGTAATGCAAATATTGACAATGGTTCAAACGTGGTAAAAATTCTGGCGAGGCCAGCTGCGAAGTTTGCAGAAAAACATTTTCGAACATGGGCGAGACTGCCATCAAAAGCACATGGCCAGCCAAATCATATGGCAACAATGAACGATGACATTGTCTGTGTTTAGGAGGACCATACAGCCAGTGGTGAAGAAAATGACAAGAGTAGTAATCCCTACCCCTACCTCTGATGCAAGTGGCACGACAACATTCACATTTATTTAAAATATGTCCGCATGGATGTTTTCACGATGTCTCAACAGGGGAGATAATTTGTGTGTGCAAAACATTAAAGGGAAGCTACTCTTTAGTTGAATTAATTAGAAGTCTACATTTACTTGGAAAATGTAAAAAAGAGAATCAAGAGAGTAATAAATATGTATTGGCGGGTGAGATTCAAGGCAAATATTCTGAATTTATTTCTTAAAATTAAATTTTGGGCTCAAAACAATTTATAGAAGACATTAAAAATGAATAATATATTCCTTTTATCTGACACATTCTTATTCACTTGGGAGCATTCCAGTAATACATTCACAACAAGTGGTGGGTTACAATGTCAACTCATTTATATATATATATTGACTGCTTTTCTTGATGCAGCTGTAATCCATAGAGAATTCCTGATCATAGGTCATGGAAAAGTCATGGAATTTGTCCGTAAAAGGTCATGGAAAGTCCTGGAATTCAATCTGCATTTATGTGCATGAACCGTGATTTATGTTGACAATTTCGTCAGAGATGGTAATATTCAATAGACCTTCTAGAAAGTCTCTGGTTATGTGCATGAACCGTGATGTATGTTGACAATTTCGTCAGAGATGGTAATATTCAATAGACCTTCTAGAAAGTCTCTGGTTATGTGCATGAACCGTGATTTATGTTGACAATTTCGTCAGAGATGGTAATATTCAATAGACCTTCTAGAAAGTCTCTGGTTATGTGCATGAACCGTGATTTATGTTGACAATTTCGTCAGAGATGGTAATATTCAATAGACCTTCTAGAAAGTCTCTGGTTGGAATTCTTCTGTCCAATTTCTTTCGAATTTCTTTTTATTTTTCCTAAAATTCAATTCAGTCAATCATCAATTCTGTACAATGTAAGTGGAAGATACATTAGTGTGGAAAAATATTGTACCAAAATTAAGGTCAGTTTCAAAGGTTGAGGTCACTGTGACCCCAAAATTAGGAAATTAGTTTTTGTGGTTACAATAGGGTGAATGATGATGACACATACAAACCTTGAGGTCAAATTGCTGTGCAATTGAAGTCCAATGACCGTGTCATCACATAGGAATACCTTATGATATATTGCAATTTCCTATGTTTGCTGTGGGATGACTTCAAGTCGTGTGTGCAAATGACCTCGGATGAGTTCTTGAAATGTGTATATATTTAAAGAATGTCAACGCAATAAACTGTCAAGACTGTAGTGTGTTATTTTGAAGAGTCCATCCTGAAATATGTCTGGGTTTCAAGACTAATTTATGTTTAACTTTACCGGAAAAAGTGGAATTTTGTAACCTTGACATGCAAACATGATAGAACTGAACCATGTGCGACTAACTGATAGAGAATGTTTCATATTTGATATGCAGATCTGGCAGTGGGATCTCCTTACGCAGGCGAAGATGGTAGAGGGGCCATATACTTCTATCTGGGCTCCAGTAAAGGAATAACTGCTGAAGCATCACAGGTGAGACAGGTGAAATACAGGTGAGCTCTTGATCACTTTCCTGGATGTCCTATTGTGACAGTCATCACTCTCCTGGATGTCCTATTGTGACAGTCATCACTCTCACCTGGATCCTATCCCAATATATTTCCATTTTCCTGGAGATCGGTCATAAGTCTCCTAGACAAAATGTTAGGAAAGTGATGAAGAGCAAGAACAAGACACAGAGGAGTCAGGATTTACAGATTGTATTATCACACAATTTAGAATACGTCTTTCAGGAGAGGGTAGTACTGAGTTACCCAAGAGTAACATTTGTAGCTATGTTTCTAGCTAATCGCCTCTCTCATAACTATTCAGCTTGCTTTTCCTTTCCTGTGCCCTTCCTGTCATGATTTTTTGTTGAGAGAAAGGTGCAAACAATGGTTTAATCAACCTATTTAGAGGACAAAATTGACTTTAATATCAGTGATGTTGATTGTACTGATATTTCAAGCATTGTCGGTTTATACAGGTTTTATGTTTCTTTTGGTTTCGCAATAGGTCGTACATGCAAAGGATGTGACAAAGGAATTGACGACCTTTGGTTACTCTCTGTCTGGAGGTCATGACCTTGATAACAATCATTACCCAGGTAAATCTGTAACAAAGTCAGCGGGAGACTCTTAAAAGAAATACGAAAAATATCACATTCATTTGACATTGCTGAGAAGCTTCTAATATGCTTCCATGAGTAAATGATGTAAACAAACTCCCCCTTCCCACACCTCCAATTCCTCCCCCCTCCAGTAATTAGATGAGATGCATAAATGAAAAGTATCCAGGTCTTTTTTTTGTCCTGTATTTTTCGCTGTCTTGTATGTACTCTGCATTTAGGAATCACTTTGTCCGTCCGTCTGTATCCAAACATGGTCCATAGTATATTTTGTCTACTATCAATATCTATATATGTTTGTCCATATCTGAACCATTATTTCATTGACAACTTCAAAACTTACATGGAAGATGCTTACATTAAAGTCTCTAATAATTTGATCACTGCAATACAGACTTGAGAAGCCAATTCCCAAAAAATTTCATTCCTATATTCAGCTTTTGATGGTTGATGGTTATCTGTCAATGGCTGAATATCAAAGCTGTTTGCCCAATGTTATTGATATTTTATTAGCCTCAGAATCTTAACTGTGGAATCTTTTTCTCCATCAGATTTATTGGTTGGATCTTATGTATCAGACAAGGCTATTTTTATAAAGTAAGTATTACAACTATATCATGGCTGGGATTGTTTGTGTGTGTGCATGTACTCTCCTGTCTTTCATATGGACCCAGAGTCTGAAATAAAGTCATTATTATTTTTAGCCCACCATCATCAGATGGTGGGCTGTTCAAACCGCTTTTTGTCCGTGGTCCGTCGTCAGTCCGTCCGTAAACAATTCTTGTTATCGCGACTTCTCAGGAACTACTTGATGGATCTTTCTCAAATTTGGTACACAGGTTCGCCTTGGGGTCTAGTTGTGCAAGATACCTTTTTTAGTCCGATTCGAAAATCCAATATGGCCACCAGGCAGCCATCTTGGATTTCCCCATGAAACCTTGTTATCGCGATTTCTCAGAACTACTGCATGGATCTTTCTCAAATTTGGCACACAGGTTCCCCTTGGGGTCTAGTTGTGCAAGATACCTTTTCTGGTCCGATTCGAAAATCCAATATGGCCACCAGGCAGCCATCTTGGATTTCCCATGAAACATTGTTATTGTCATTTCTCAGGAAGTACTGCATGGATCTTTCTCAAATTTGGTACACAGGTTCCCCTTGGGGTCTAGTTGTGCAAGATACCTTTTCTGGTCCGATTCGAAAATCCAATATGGCCACCAGGCAGCCACCTTGGGATTTCCCCATGAAACTTTATCGTCATTTCTCAGGAAGTACTGCATGGATCTTTCTCAGATTTGGTACACAGGTTTCCCTTAGGGTCTAGTTGTGCAAGATACCTTTTTCGGTCCGAATCGAAAATCCCATATGGCCACAAGGTAGCCATCTTGGATTTCCCCATGAAACCTTGTTGTCGCGATTTCTCAGGAAGTACTGCATGGATCTTTCTCAAATTTGGTACACAGGTTCCCCTTGGGGTCTAGTTGTGCAAGATACCTTTTCTGGTCCGATTCGAAAATCCAATATGGCCACCAGGCAGCCATCTTGGATTTCTCCATGAAACTTTATCATCATTTCTCAGGAAGTACTGCATGGATCTTTCTCAAATTTGGTACACAGGTTCCCCTTAGGGTCTAGTTGTGCAAGATACCTTTTTCGGTCCGATTCGAAAATCCAATATGGCCGCCAGGCAGCCATATTGGATTTCCCCATGAAACCTTGTTATCACGAGTTCTCAGGAAGTACTGCATGGATCTGTTTCAAATTTGGTACACAGGTTCCCCTTGGGGTCTAGTTGTGCAAGATACCTTTTCGGTCCGAATCGGAAATCCAATATGGCCACCAGGCAGCCATCTTGGATTTCCCCTTAAAACTTTATCATTTCTCAGGAACTACTGCATGGATCTTTCTCAAATTTGGTACACAGGTTCTCCCTAGGATCTCGATATGCAAGATACCTTTTTGTGTCCGATTCCAAAATCCAATATGTCCATCAGGCGGCCATCTTGGATTTCCCCATGAAACTTTATCGTGACTTCTGAGGAAGTACTGCATGGATCTTTCTCAAATTTGGTACACAGGTCCCACATGGGGCCTAGTTGTGCAAGATACCTTTTTTGGTCCGATTAAAAAATTCAAGTTACGCTTCAAATTAATAAGGTATTCCCGAGTTGTGACGTTGCATCACAAGATTCGGCAGATCAAGTGGGGGGGCATATTCTATATATTGAATATAGAGAATATCCATACCTTCACCTTCCATATCAAGGAGTTCAAATAATTCGGAACTAAAATGTATTTCTTCAAATTTAAATCAGTTTTCTTTAGTCTATGCAGTAGCAAGTGAACTGCCCTACCCTTTCGTCTGCCAGCGGGTCGGCTATATGAAGGGACGTCACTGTTGTGACTCAACGTCACAACTCGACAACTGTAGACTACTGCGTGTTTCAATCCAAGGGAGATAATCAGGATTCAGGCACTTTCGAAGTTTCAGCATTACTGCGCGGACCGGATCCCTTCAGTAATAAGGGGGTCGTTCGTAGGTGGATTTATGATTTGGGGGCCTAAAACTGAAAAATTATCGTTTGTGATTTTTTTGCGTATTTGGATACAATGAGGCTTGTTCTACGTGGTACTGGTCTTTGTTTTCATTTATCATCATTGTTTTAGCGTAAAAGAAGATACTTTCGTCCCCTATTTGATACAAGGTTCGCACAGTCCTGGAATGTCCTTAAATGTCCTGGAAAAATAAAAGTATGCTTTCCAGTACTGGAAAGTCCTGGAAAAATAGTATGTGTCCTTGAAAGTCCTGGAAAATCAATAGAATTACTGTGCTGCGAATCATCCGTCGGCAAATGCTCACTCCAACGATCGGTCATCGCTGTCGGGGGATTCCCCAGTTCACTGACGCACCAATTCATTCATAAACTTTCGTAGTAAATATAGTAAACTTCTCGGCCAATCAAATATCGAATTGAGACATCCGTCACTGAGCTCCCATGGTGACGAATATTCACGGAAACCTCCGATCATTAATCTGAGTCACGCGAAAGATGCAAAGCATGAATCCTGCTATCAGCGTGAGCGATAAAATATGCGGATTAATCGGACTATCACATCTTTCTTTGGCTCTTCCACGGCCGATTCAGGCATAATATCGTTGTAAGATTTAATTTGTATGATTATTTACCCATCCGTTGTCCTTCAGATTAGAATCTCTATCTCTGAATGAGTTGTTCGTTTTATTGACAAATATTTCAAGCCGAAAACGGAGCCATATTCCACGTGTATTTCATACTTCCTGGTGACAACAGGGGAGATAATCAAGGGTAGATAACCTCTATACATTGCGTTGAGAGAAAATACATTTGACTGAAAATAACTGGAGACACTTTGTCCTGGAAAACACCAATTTTGTCCTGGAAATGTCCTGGAATTTTGATCTTTCCCAGCTGTGCGAACCCTGTGATAGTAAACAAGGCAAAAACAAACAGAAACCGAAATAAAACTCACAAAAACTGCCCATTTTATCGCGGTAAAGCTCTCGATCATCGCTGGTAAATATCCGCCATTTTGGTCTCACATGAAAGCTGAGATTGCTATCTGTCAGTTCGTGTGACCTACGTCATCACATTCCGAGTACTTTTCCATGAATGAGCTCCCAAATAAGGCATACATTTACTACGAATTTTACTATAAAGTTACGTAGTAGCTTTTCATTGGATCGCCCAGTCCATATGAATATGTATTAGGGACCTTCGCCAATCAGCGCAGTATCTAGCGACGCCGCGCATGCGTACTGCGCCGTTTCCTGTCTCCGCCATGAGGATTTGAATTTAGCAGACAGCTTTACAATCCAACACTTTTAGGCCTTATTTTTCATCATCAACGAACAAGATGCCGTCAAAAAAGTTCAGATCGTGTCACAAATTCACCGGAAGACGTCGCAAAGCTGATAAACGGCCGTTTACATCGGGTAATTCTGAGGATGACACTGGATTGTCCACTGCAACATCAGATAGCAATAGTCAGTCTGCTAGTAGTACTACAGCAAATACTACAGCAAGCAATGACAATATTCAAAATAATACGGAGGAAGTCATAACATCATAAAAAATTCGATTGTTTGCAGAAACAGAAAACTTCACAGAGCCTGAAAATAATAAATCGCATGGTTCCGACTGGTTGATGTTATTTTTATCAGAAACTTAGTGGCTGGTTTAACCTGTCCCCAGTGTAGTAACAGTGACTTGGACATACAAGAGGACAGTTTTGTAGGACTATGCAGCACTTTTAAAATTTTCTGTCATTCATGTGAGGAGGTAGTCCACAGTGCAGCAACATCTGAAAATTTGAACAATCAAAGGAGGGGACCATCTGTAAATAGAAGAGCTGTTGTAGCTATGAAAGAACTAGGTTGTGGTAAAGCAGGACTTGACAAGTTTGCGAAAGTATTTGATTTTCCTCATTCTCTAGAAAAGGAGGCCTTCGTAAAACACGCTAATGTCATTTCAAAGGAAAGTATTTCTGTAACATCCGATCATTTAGAGGAAGCAGCAGCAGCGGTGAGAAAAGCATACGAGGAAACTGATCCAACTCTGAAAGACCAAGAAATTATAAATATAGCTGTCGCCTGTGACGGAACCTGGCACAAACGGGGGTATACCTCTCACTACAATGTTACACTTGTAACCGACATTTTGACTGGCTTAGTCATAGATTACGAAGTTATGTCAAACTACTGCACCTTATGCTTTCGAAATAAAATGGAAAAAACATCTCAAGAGTACATTGACTGGTATGCAGCACATGAGAAAGACTGCGAAATAAATCACAAAGGTTCTTCCAAGTCAATGGAAACAAAAGCTGCAGTAAAAATTTTTGAGAGGTCAGTTGAGAAATTAAATTTTCGCTACACCACCTTACTGAATGACGGGGACAGTTCTGTGTACAATGAAATCTCTCAAATCAATGACGGCAAAGGGCCATATGGTGAAGATTTTCCTGTCGAAAATGAAGACTGTATCAACCACGTTAGTAAGCGGATGAAAAACGGATTGGACAAAGTGATTCAGGTCGAGAAGGCTAGGAAGGCACCCATAGATGGAAGGGGTAGGTTGACACAGGACAGAGTAAGAGTCATGCAAAACAACTATGGCAGAGCAATAAAAGATCATGCCAATGATCTGACAGGTATGCATGAAGCCACTTGGGCAGTGTTTTTTCACTACATCAATGACACAAAGCCCCGACATAATCACTGTCCCAAAGGTACAGATTCTTGGTGTTGGTATAATCGGCAAATTGCCAATGGCATCAAACAACCTCAAAGAGGAGCTCACTCTGCCTCATTGCCATACTTCGTAAGTGAGGCCATTCTTCCAGTCTTCCGTCGTCTCTGTGACAAAACCCTACTCAAACGCTGCATTCGGGGAGGAACGCAAAATGTGAATGAGTCGTTGAATGGTGTGATATGGGCAAGGGCCCCCAAAGTCAGGTTTGTTAGTCTTTCTAGCATTCAGAACGCAGCAGCTAGAGGAGTTACTGAATTTAACAAGGGTGCATTCTCCTTAGTAACTCTGATGGAGAGGAGCTCCGTTAGTCCGGGACCAAACATGGTCAAGTTCTGCAAATCCCAGGATCGGGAACGCATAACCAAATCTAAATATAAGTCAACTGAGCGGTTCAGAAGGTTGAGGAAAGAGAAAGAGTTAGAGACTTTAAGAAAACAGATGAACCAGGAGACAGAGGAGGGTACTTCTTACCAATCCGGAAATTTCTAAGTGACTAAATATTACGGATACCCAAGACCGACAGATATGGTTATCTCAAGACATTATTACGCGAGTCGGGGACCATGTAGATGTGTGATTTTTATTAGAAATGGTGATATTATATTGAACATTGCATTCAGCCCTGTGACAATACTCTTTCAAACTGTATGAAAATCCAGATTTGCAAGAAAAAAACAACAGTAGACATGAGAGGTACAACAGCATTCAAGTTGTTCAACTTTATTCTCAAAATCATGAATTCACGATTTTCACCCATTTTTACCCCTCGGCCAAATTTGGCCGAAGGGTATTGTCGTCGTCATGTACGTCTGTCCGTCTGTCCGTCTGTCCGTCTGTCCGTCTGTCCGTCACACCTTTCTCGTTACCAAGATATCTTCAGAACGACTTACCCTAGGCACACCAAACTTGCAGTGCACATCCGTATGCTTGTGACCCAGAACCCTATTGAATCTGGACCTGATTGGTTAGAAACTTTGGCGGCCATCTTTAATTTATGCGAAACCATCACAGCTTTCTTGTTACCAAGATATCTTTAGAACGACTTACCCTAGGCACCCCAAACTTGCACTGCACATCCATATGCTCATGACCCAGAACCCTATTGAATCTGGACCTGATTGGTTGGAAACTTTGGCGGCCATATTTAATTTATGCGAAATCATTAATCTTGTGTATCTTGGGTACCATTTCTCTGTTCAGTGTGAAACTTGGTATAGATCATCGATGCATCAAGAAACTTCAAAGGAATGACCAAACCAGTTTCCCTGATTCGGTGAAAACCTTGGCGGCCATCTTTAATTTATGCAAAATCTTCAATGATATATATCTCTGATACCATTCAAGTGTTCTATACGAAACTTGGTATACAGCATCGATGTATCAAGAGATCTGCAATGTATAGCCACATCAGTTCCTCTGAGTGGCGGGAAGGATGGGCGGCCATCTTTAATTTATGCAAAATCATTAATGATCTCTATCTCTGATACTGTTCGAGTGCTCGATGTAAAATTTGGTATATATCATCGAAGCATCAATAGACTTACGATAAATGACAGTTCTGGCGTTTCTGATTGGGCGGAACCTTGGCGGCCATCTTTAATTTATGCAAAATCTTCAATGATATATATCTTTGATACCATTTCAGTGTTCTATATGAAACTTGATATCCAGCATCGATGTATCAAGAGACTTGCAATGAATAACCACATCGGTTCCTCTGAGTGGCGGGAAGGATGGGCGGCCATCTTTAATTTATGCGAAATCATTAATGATCTATATCTCTGATACGGTTCAAGTGCTCAATGTAAAATTTGGTATACATCATCGATGTATCAATAGACAATTCTGGTTTTTCTGCTTGGGCGGAAACCTTGGTGGCCATCTTTAATTTATGCAAAATCTTTAATGATGTTTATCTTTGATACCATTTCAGTGTTCTATATGAAACTTGGTATACAGAATCTATGTATCAAGAGACTTGCAATGAATAACCACATCAGTTTCTCTGAGTGGTGGGAAGGATGGGCGGCCATCTTTAATTTATGCAAAATCATTAGGGATCTCTATCTCAGATAATTTTCAAATGTTCGATGTAAAATTTGGTATACATTGTCGATGCATCAACAGACTTATGTAATGAATACCGGTTTCTCTGATTGGACGGAATCTGTATATTTGTTACTTGACTGCTTGGTGTTCCTGAAGTCTTCTTTTAAATTGAATACATTATGAATGGCTGGCGCCCAGAGCCGAGGGGTTTTCTGATGCGCAGCTTCGTATTTAACATTAGGAAAGCAATTATTTCACCTTCTCATTGATCAAATGGGATGAAATTTGGATATTTGGTAGCTGGGATATATCTGAGTGCAAATAAGAAATATTTTCAGAATATCTTCACAATAAGCGAATATACAGTTACCATGGCAACCAGGTATATATGCGTATTTAGTGTAAATCAGTAAAACAGCTCAAATTTTGCTTCCAATGGTTAGTTTTACTTGAAACTTCTTATTTGCGCAAAGGAACACATCACAGAAATACCCTGCAAGTTTGATAAAGTTAGCTCTTTTACTTTGGCGTATGATGCTTTCCTAATTTAAGCGCCAAAATCCAAGATGGCCGCCGTTACCATGGCAACCGATATATATATCTTTGTGAAAATGATTTTTTTTCAAATACTTTGATCATATATCCAATATGTATGAAAATCTCTGAGATAACTTCATTTTTGAAAGAATTAAAATTTCTACTGACGACCCCCTTAAATATTGTACCATCTTACTATTTTCCAGCATGATATCTTAAAAGAGATATCACAAACTAGCCCAGTAAACAGAACAGAATTAGCATTCGTTCCTAATTATAAAATCTTGAGTATGTTTCATAGCTCATGCCAAAGTGTCAAAGAGATTGGTTTTCGCTTCCAGTACCCAATGATGACACGTGCAAAAAAATAAATAAACAAAAATACTACAAAACGATGGCGAAGGATCCTCCGTGCATGTACATTCACTTTCAGATTAACTTTGCTAATTTCTCTTGTATTATAACAACCGACATAAGTACAGTTTCTAGAAATCTTGAAACTCCTGAAACTTAGATTATATCTTGGTGTTTTTCAGTGTCCCTTTTTCGATCTTTTTCGCTCAGATTTGAAATTCTGTAAACAAAATTACAAATCAATCATTTGTTCTAGTAACAATGGACAAAAAGATCCTCTTGTCATTATAGCTTACAATTATCGGACAATGGTGGGCGCCAAGATCCTTCAGGATCTCTCGTTATTATTACTAATAATAATAATTATAATAGGTGGTGTCTAGCTCTATTCAGAAAGTCTATTATCTCCCCCTGATTCACTGCCACTCTTTAAGATCAGAGGCATAAAAATATGCTTTTGGTGAGTAATGACCTTGGTTTCACTTCTACCAAAGATCCCTGCAGTTATTTCCAGTTATAGATTGAGAAACTATTCCAAACTATTTGTTTCTAAAAACTATTTCATTATGAAAAATATCTCTCTTACAGTTTACATCGATAGTTCTTGTATACATTTTAAATTCAATATTCTAGAATAATTGAATGGCTAATTACTTAAACTAATTGTAGGGGCCTTTGTTACTTAACAGAAGTTTCATGCACCACTGTGCCCCTAGTGGTACAAGGGAGTTAAAATCTTTTCTGAACAGGGCTATAATCTAATTATGCCCAATTAGAGGGGGGCATATAGCGATCGCTTTGTCCGTCCGTCTGTCCGTCTGAATTTCTTGTTCGCGCGAAATCTCGGTTAATATTTGATGGCCAGGATTGAAACTTGCATGGAATGTAGCCAGTGCCTCGTAGTTGTGCAGCGTAGAGTTTTTTTTCGAGTTCCGGTATAATTTTCAAGAGTTATGGCCCTTTTTCTGCAATCTCTGTGAATGGGACTTGTCCGGGCTGGATCTTGGTTAATATTGTATGGACAAGTACGAAATTTGCATGATATGTGATGAGTGCCCCACAGTTGTGCAGCGGAAAGTTTCTCCCTATTTCGCTTATATTTTCAAGAGTTATGACCCTTTGTTCCTGAAATCTCTGTGAACCTTGTCCGGGCTGGATATTGGATAATATAGTACGGACAATTTTGAAATTTGCAGGATATGTGGTCAGTGCCCTATAGTTGTGCAGCGTGAAGTTTCTTCTTGTTTCACATATATTTTCAAGAGTTATGGCCCTTTGTTCTTCAAGTCTTTGTGAATTGGGACTTGTCCGGGCCGGATCTCGGTTAATATTGTATGGACAAGTATGGAATTTGCAGGATATGTGGTCAGTGCCCTGTAGTTGTGCAGCGTGAAGTTTCTCCGCATTTCGCCTATATTTTCAAGAGTTATGGCCCTTTGTTCTTGAAATCTTTGTGAATTGGGACTTGTCCGGGCTGGATCTCGGTTAATTTTGTATGGAATTTGCATGATATGTGGTCAATGCCCCATAGTTGTGCGGCGTGAAGTTTCTCTGCTTTCGGTTATATTTTCAAGAGTTATGGCCCTCTGTTCATCAAACCTAAGTGAATGGGATATATTTATTTTGTTCAGGCTGGATCTCAGTCCATAACCGATTTGGACTGGGAAAATGGCTATAAAATTGTTATTCTACATTCCAAAGCAGACCACATAGGTCCTGAAGTATGAAATTGCCCCAAGAAGAGTGAATTGGGTGCAAAATTCAAAGTTCACTGATCGCTTCATAATTTCACCACAATATACTCCCAAGGAATGTAGGTCTCATAGCCAGATCACATTTCCGGATTTGGCGAAAGCCCTGGCGACCATCTTGCATCAAAACATTGTATTATTACTTGTTGGTCGATACTTAAAATATGTATTATGCGAGGCATGCCGAAAAAAGTGACTGAAACATAATTTTTATAATTATCAAAATTAGGCCTCCACCGACCAATACAGAACAGAACAGTGGCGGGGCAGTGTCGGATCAAAGTGGAAGGGGGGAGGGGGCATACAATTGAGCAATCTCTGATTGCTTCCTTGCTGTGTTTGTCACATTTCATGCCATATAATGGGGATTTGTTCTGATTTACTTCACTGTATCATTTTACAGTTTTCTGTTGCAAAGCTTTTGTTGTGTCCAAAGTTGTCTCAAAACTGATCATATTTATTCATTTGGCTGATGTGTATTTCAGATCTCGACCAATCGTAAGAGTGGCAGCCAGCCTGACTATAGAGCCACAGAATATTAACCTGGAGGAGAAGGCCTGTACTTTAGTAGATGGAACACAAGTCACATGGTAAACAATAACAGCTTACTCTCTTACTTGACACTCATGTAGATCTGACATCAACACCCCTGTTTCCGTGTTCTGAGTACTGACCAATCACAGAGCTTCTCCATAATATAGGGATGAATGTTTGAAATGTGAAGCTCAGAACACAACTGCGTGGGCAGACAGGTTGACCTTGTGATATTATCAACAGAGAAATGTCTCCTGGAATTGATCGATATATCCTCATTCTATTAATTAATGTTAATCGAATATAATTGACTGTATAGATTGTAAGAGATTCTTTTTATCAAGCAATTACTTTAGAAGATCTTTTTGGTCGGGTGGGGGAGGACTGTGTCTTATGTTATTCGAGAGAAATTGGTTTGTTGCACAAGTTTTAATGTGTGTATGTGTTAATGTGTTGGATTATTAAGTTATTACTTAGAATTTTGTTTGATCGTCACTATATAGCTGAAATATTGCTGAACGCGACGATAAACCTCAATTCTCTCCCTCTCTCGAATATCATCATGGTTTCCAGAGAATAAAACATTGATCTGATGAAACAAGCTAAAATATATGAGAAGATGAGTTTTACATATGATGTACACCTGTCGCCCCTTCACCGCAAAGTGACCTTGATCTGCCAACTGCGTTTTTGAACACGGAAACTCTGTTCTTGGGAGTGTATTTTTACCCCTCGGCCAATTTTGGCCATGGGGTATTGTCGTCGTCTTGTACGTCCGTACGTCTGTACGTGAGCGAGATAGCGGGAAAACGGTTCCACTGATGAATTCCAAATTTGGTATGCTTATTTACCTAGTCAAGGACCAGAAGCCTATTTAATTGGGACCTGATTGGGTGAAAACCTTGGCGGCCATCTTTAATTTTATGCGAAATGGATAATGATCCATATCTCGGAAACTATTCAACTGTTCAATACGAAAGTTGGTATACATGATCGATACATCAAGCAACTTTCAATGGATTACCAAACCGGCTTCTCTGATTAGCTGGAAATCCTGGAGGCCATCTTTAATTTATGCGAAATCGATAATGATACATATCTCTGTTACCATTCAGTTGTTTTATATGAAAGTTGGTATACATCATCGATACATCCAGATACTTTGAATCGGGACATGATTGACCGAAAATTTTGACGGCCATCTTTAATTTATGCAGAATCTTTAATGATGTATATCTCTGATCCAATTTAAGTGTTCTATACCAAACTTGGTATACAGCATCGATGTATCAACTGACTTGCAATGAATAACCACATCAGTTCCTCTGAGTGGGGAGAAGGATGGGCGGCCATCTTTAATTGATGCAAAATCATTAATGATCTCGTTCTCTGATACCGTTCAAGTGCACGATGTAAAATTTGGTATACATCATCGATGCATCAAGAGACTTACGACAAATGACAGTTCTGGTTTCTCTGATTGGGCGGAAACCTTGGTGGCCATCTTTAATTTATGCAAAATCTTGAATGATGTATATCTCTGATACCATTTCAGTGTTCTATACGGAACTTGGTAAACAGTATCAAGAGACTTTCAATGAATAACCACATCAGTTCCTCTGAGTGGCGGGAAGGAAGGGCGGCCATCTTTAATTTATGCGAAATCATTAATGATCTCTATCTCTGATACCGTTCAAATGCTCGATGTAAAATTTGGTATACATCATTAATGCATCAAGAAATTTAATGAATACCGGTTTCTCGGATTGGACGGAAATCTTAGGGGTCCTTTCTAATTGCAAAATTTTTGATAATCTGTATATTTGTGACTTGACTGCTTGGTTCAAATTGAATACATTATGAATGTACCCAGAGCCGAGGGGTTTTTTGATGCGCAGCTTCGTATTTAGATCTGGTTTTAATCAAATTGCCGCCATTAAATACATCAGAATTGAGGGAAAATTACATCAAAGTTGAGGAAGAATGATGTCCGAGTTGAATGAAAGTAATAAAGTTGTGGTGAAGACAATGTGATGCTACCAATGACATCACCTCTGTAGCATTGCATGAAACAAACATTGTCACTGCCCATGGTGCATTGCTTTCATGTACACATATGGTGGCACCCTACAGTCACTATTCGCAAAGTGAATATATCCCAAATTATCACATCAAATTGATTATCTCCATGAAACAGCATTCAAATAGTGCAAATTCCTGAAGAAAAATTATATTGAGGAAACGTCTCCTTTAAGGCATATGCTTAAAATAGGGTACCACTGACATGAAAATTTCCCATTTAAAATATTTTCATGACTTGACTCAATTCTTTGCATGTGAAAAGTTCAATATCTTGACCACAGTCCATGCTATATTGGTCATTGAATTAAATGATTATGTTGTAAATAAACAAATTGCTTATGGATAACAACTTCTAGTTAATTCAGGACGACGTTTCGATACAGGTACTAGTATCGTTCTCAAGTCAATGATGAGAAAAGATTATGTTGTAATGAATTTCCAACCTATTATTTGATCAACTTGTTCATATGTTGGTTTTTACCCCTCGGCCAATTTTGGCCATGGGGTATTGTCGTCGTCTTGTACGTCTGTCTGTCCGTACGTCTGTACGTCCGTACGTGAGTGAGATAGCCGGAAAACGGTTCCACTGAAGAATTCCAAATTTGGTATGCTTATTTACCTAATCAAGGACCAGAAGCCTATTGAATTGGGACCTGATTGGGTGGAAACATTGGCGGCCATCTTTAATTTTATGCAGAATGGATAATGATCCATATCTCGGAAACCATTCGACTGTTCAATACAAAAGTTGGTATACATCATCGATACATCAAGAAACTTTCAATGAAATACCAAACCGGCTTTTCTGATTAGCTGGAAATCCTGGAGGCCATCTTTAATTTATGCGAAATCGATAATGATACATATCTCTGTTACCATTCACTTGTTTTATATGAAAGTTGGTATACATCATCGATACATCCAGATACTTTGAATCGGACCTGATTGACCAAAAACCTTGGCGGCCATCTTCAGTTTATGCAAAAACTTTAATGATATATATCTCTGATACCATTTAAGTGTTGTATACCAAACTTGGTATACAGCATCGATGTATCAAGAGACTTGCAATGAATAACCACATCAGTTCCTCTGAGTGGAGGGAAGGATGGGAGGCCATCTTTAATTTATGCAAAATCATTAATGATCTCGTTCTCTGATACCGTTCAAGTGCTCAATGTAAAATTGGTATACATCATCGATGCATCAAGAGACTTACGACAAATGACAGTTCTGGTTTCTCTGATTGGGCGGAAACTTTGGTGGCCATCTTTAATTCATGCAAAATCTTTAATGATATATATCTCTGATACCATTTCAGTGTTCTATACGAAACTTGGTATACAACATCAATGTATCATCAGTATCAAGAGACTTTCAATGAATAACCACACCAGTTTCTCTGAGTGGCGGGAAGGATGGGCGGCCATCTTTAATTTATGCAAAATCATTAATGATCTCTATCTCTGATACCGTTCAAATGCTCGATGTAAAATTTGGTATACATCATTGATGCATCAAGAAACTTATGTAATGAACCGGTTTCTCTGATTGAATGGAAACCTTAGGGATCATTTTTAATTGCAAAATTTTTGATAATCTGTATATTTATGACTTGACTGCTTGGTGTTCCTGACATCTTGGTTCAA
>JAVTVY010045905.1:0-20990 GCA_036873755.1 Hanleya hanleyi
GTAGTAGTATGACGTGAAAAAAGGTCTTATTGGCCTCAAAAATTTGCATATGACCTATGTGACGTCATACACAGCCAATCAGAAGCGAGTATTTTGACAAAACTACCCCAACACAGAAGAGTTTCAATTTAGGGGGAGGTAACTCTTGATGTACTTTTGTGACTTTTGGCAAATGCCGGATTATCTTCCCTGATTCGAACATTTGCATATTAAATCTATACGAGAAAATGCCTGTATGGGGCATGGATGATCCGATGGGGTCGTATGAGGTATCATTGTGAAGCTTATGTGAGGGGGCATCTGATGGGCTGGGTGTGGGGTTGAAATAGCGTCATTCTGCGCATGCGCGGTGGACCAAGGGTATGGAAATAGACGTTTTGGAGCTAGGGGAGCCACTAATGCTCCCATTGGGTCATATGAGGTATCAAAGTGAAGCATTCGTAAAGGGGCATCTGATGGGCTGAGTGCGGGGTTGAAATATGTCATTCTGCGCATGCGCGGTAGACCTAGGGTATGAAAATAGACGTTTTGGCATCTAGGGGAGCCACTATTGGCCCGATTGGGTCGAGTGAGGTATTAATGTGAAGCACACATGAGGGGGCATCTGACTGACTGGACTAGTGCTTTGGGCGTTGTCACCATTCTGTGCATGCGCAGACAGGGAATTGTGGGAAAAGGGTATGGAAATACACGTTTTGGGATCTACGGGAGCCCCTAATGAGCCGATGGAGTCGTATGAGGTATCAATGTGAAGCACACATGAGGGGGCATCTGACTGAACTAGTGGCTCGGGCGTTGTCACCATTCTGCGCATGCGCAGACAGGGAATTGTGGGAAAAGGGTATGGAAATAGGCGTTTTGGGGACGAGGTGGGCCACTCGTGGTCCTATGGAGTCGTATGAGGTATCAATGTGAAGCACACATGAGGGGGCATCTGACTGGACTAGTGGTTTGGGCGTTGTCACCATTCTGCGCATGCGCAGACAGGAAATTATGGGAAAATGGTATGGAGATTCGGGATCTAGGTAAGCCCCTATTGGACCGATTGGATCGAGTGAGGTATCAGTGTGAAGCACATATGAGGGGGCATCCGCCTGGACTAGTGTCTGGTCCGTGTTCAACATTCTGCGCATGCGCAGACAGGGAATTATGGGAAAAGGGTATGGAGATAGACGTTTTGGGATCTAGATAAGCCCCTACTGTGCCGATTGTGTCGATTGAGGTATCCATGTGAAACCTATGTGAGGGGGCATCCGTCTGGACTACTGGCTCGGCCGGTGCCACCATTCTGCGCATGCGCAGACAGGGAATTATGGGAAAAGGGTATGGACATAGACGTTTTGGGGTCCACATGGGCCACTCCAGGTCCTATGGAGTCGTATGAGGTATCCATGTGAAGCAGTCGTGAAGGCGCATCCGGCGGGTTGGGCGACACGTGGAACTGACGTCATTCTACGCATGCGCAGTAGACCAACTGTAAGGAAATAGACGTTTTGGGGTCTAGGGGAGCCCCTAATGGGCCGATGGGGTCGAGTGAGGTATCCATGTGAAGCACACATGAGGGAGCATCCGCCTGCACTAGCGTCTGGTCCGTGTTCAACATTCTGCGCATGCGCATCGATGGAGTCGTATGAGGTCTTATTTTTAAGCTCTCGTGAAGGGATATCCGACTGGACTCATGGTTCGTCGGTGTTCAAGAGTCTGCGCATGCGCAGTCTGGCCGTAGTATAGAAATATACACATGGGTGTGTGTTTGGGGTACTCAACCCCATATGGGTCCATGGTTGTGGTTTGATGGTGTGGGTTCTGCGCAAGTGGGTGTGACGTCACTTCGGGTTTCACTAAAACTACCTCCCAACACAGAAGAGTTCCAATGTTTCCTTCGACCTGATGCATGTACTTTCAACATACGGGTTTCTCACCGCCTGTATGGAATGCATATATCCCGTAGAGCTACGTCTAGGCGCGCATGTGTGACAGGGTCTATAAAACACACTGCTCTGGATCTCACACCTCCATTCCTACGGTTGCAGAGCCATGACGGACACATATCCCTATGCGGCTGGCGTTTTACAGCATGCAACCGTGGTTAATTCACTCAAGGGTTACCGAGCAGTGGTTCGATCCATGTTAGCAGATGGCGACGACAATGAGGGGCGACGCCAGATCCTAAAAGAGTTCACAGAAGCGGTCCTCAACAGAGTGGACTCGATGGAGGGGTGTGCTATCGCCCACCACAACTGGACAATAACAGCCATCCTTGATGCCCGGTCTATGGACCACGAGCGCTCACGCCGTAACCAGCAACGGCTCGCTGGCCTCGCAATGGTCTTTGCCCTGCTGACCCTGACGCTGTGGCATTGACAGTAGGACCTGACTATAAATACGAGAGACAGTCAGCGTGTGCGTCATTCGGCATTTCGTCAACCATGTCACCAGTCCTACGAGCCGTTCTTCCCCTCACCCCTGAGGTGGGGTTACACGTCTATGAAGATAAAGTCACCATCGTGGGAGACCGTCAAGTTGGCTGCTCGGACCCTGAGACCGTATCGACTACCGTTACCCTACACCGTGATGGCTGGACCAAATTTAAACGGGTGTTGAGCGGTGAGCTCGACGGAAACCTCATCCACCTCGAGAACGCCAACTACGTACACCGTGGACCCTTCTTTGCCCGTGTGGGGCGTTACCACAATCCCACGCAAAGCTTCACTCTAGACCCTGATCTTTGGACGGCCTTGGAGAAAGTGGTGCCTATTGTGGACCAGCTGTTTACACCGGACAAGCGGTCAGCTGTTCAGTTGGGATGGTCTCGTGCTATTGAGGACGCGCTGGCTGAACCCAATGAACAAATGTCTAGCAATGAACCAGACGACGATGCCATTGATTATCCGGCTAGACTCAGTCAAACTAGGATATATACAACGGTGGTAGAACCCGAACATCAGACTTCGTTTTAAATAAACCATGCTCACCGGGTCCATTATCATTTTGTCACCATGAAGCGCTGGGAGAAGGTGTTGGATAACTTATACTACAGTCCCGACAGCCCGGCGGCCTATAGTGCATTGTCGGCTCTCTATCGAGCGGCTAAACCCCAGGGGATACAACGGGCACAAGTTCGAGATTGGTTAAAAAAACAAGACACCTATACCTTACATCGAGCTGCCCGCCGCCATTTTCTACGGAATCAGTTCATCGTGGGAGGACTAGATGCCCAATGGCAAGCGGATTTGGTAGATATGAGCGCCTTTGCCAAACACAACGATGGGAATCGGTATATCTTGACATGCATCGATATCCTGTCAAAGTATGCGTGGGTGGTACCCATCCGGACGAAAACGGGGGCGAATCTCATAGCGGCGTTCAAGGACATCTTCAAGAGCGGGCGCAAAGCCTTGTATTTGCAAACCGACGAAGGCACGGAATTCCTCAACAGACCGTTCCAAGCCTTTCTCAAGAAACAGAAGGTCTTCTTCTTTCACACCTACAACGAGACCAAGGCTTCCGTGGTGGAAAGGTTCAACAGGACTTTCAAAGGCCGCATGTATAAATATTTCACCTATAAGAATACAAGGCGGTACATCGATGTTCTCCCGAAACTTGTCAGTGGTTACAATCGAGCCAATCACCGGAGTATACAGAGAGCCCCCATTACCGTGACCCAACGCAACGAAGCCCAAATCCGGCGTGTCTTGTACCCCATACAATCGCAGCGAATGCCGAAGAAGGAGTTCAAGGTCGGGGACCCTGTACGGATCAGTAAAGTCAAGGGCAAGTTCGAGAAAAGTTACTTGCCCAATTGGAGCGATGAGCACTTCCTGATTAAACGGCGCCTACCCCGACAGCGGCGAGTCTATGAACTGGAAGATCTTCAAGGGGAACCATTGCTAGGGACGTTTTACGAGCTGGAATTACAACCTGTCGTAAAAACAAAGCAAGACTGCTACACGGGGGAGCAGATTTTGAAAACGGAACGTCGACGTGGCAAACTGTTTCATTTCGTGAAATGGCAATGCTGGCCCAGTTCGTTCAGTTCATGGGTCACGGCCAACCAGGTGAAACGACTATAAAACCAGACACCACCGCCATCATCTTGCATTCCACGTTCGACCATGAACACAGTGCAACCGTCTCTGAACACAGCGTTGCCCAAAAGGCGCAAAGCACAAGTGGGCTTTGTAGTGATAGTGCTAACCCTGCTGAGTGTGTAGTACGGAGGCGTGTTTTACGACGTAGCCTATCTCAGCACTCTACTCATCCCACCAAAGACACAACCACCAGCCGCCAGTCAAAACAGTCTACATTTAGCACCAGTCAATCCCGTGACCGAAACGAGCCCAGTCATCACCACCACATCACGTGTACAGGCTACAGCGAGTATAGAGTCAACACCTACACCAAGTGCACCCACTACGTCTGAAAATTCACCGGATTTCATCACTCACAGTGAACGCCCATCGACAACGGTACCGGAGCTCGACGCACCGACGACCGCAGTTCACTCGTACCAAATTTACAAGAGCGGGTTACCACGATAGCGGATACACCTCCAACCATGGATCCTGGGTGGCAACACCCCTTCACCTGCGTCATCGCAGGACCGACGGGTTCCGGCAAAACGCACTTCGTCAGGAAGCTCCTCGAAAACGCCGACAGCATGATTACTCCACCCATTGCCCGAGTCGTGTGGTGTTATGGAGAATGGCAGGCGGCGTATGCAGCAATGCCCCACATCACGTTCGTGGAAGGGCTACCCAACCTGGCCGATTTGGAACCGGACACCTTGGTGGTTCTGGATGATCTCATGGCGGAGACGGATGCGCGGGTCACCCAACTCTTTACCAAAGGCAGCCATTATCGACGTCTCAGCATCATCTACATTGTGCAGAATCTGTTCAGTAAAAACAAAGAACATCGGAACATCAGCTTAAATGCTCACTACCTGGTGGTCTTCAAAAACCCGAGAGATACCACTCAAGTACTGCACCTGACGAGACAGATGTACCCTGGACGCACTGCGTTTGCGTTGGAAGCCTTTGAAGATGCGACAACCCCTCAGCACGGGTATATGCTCTTCGACCTGAAGCAAGCCACTCCCGACCACCTTCGCCTACGGACCGGTATCTTTCCCGGAGAGACCCACCACGTGTACATGCAAAAATAATGTAAACACACCCACAGTGGTTCCCCCGAAGCTGGGGGGTGTGTTTGATGTTGGGGATGATAAAAGAATGAATATAACATCATGGTTGACTTTTGTCTCTGTTCAATATTCACGAAGTAGGTAGATAAAAAGGGCGGGGTTGTGGGTTCTAGCATCAGTTGTACATGATGTCTGCTCGAGTACGGAAGCATGCTCCGACGCTCCGTGTATTGAAGACGGCCCCACTCGAGTTGGTTCGAACCATTGTACGCGGCGCAGACCCTGCTCTCGTGTGCTGTCTGTGTGAGATTGGACTCAATATCTTAAAAGGGAACGTACCACTGACTCCGGCTCAGAAGGCGAAGTTGGCCAAGCATAAGACAGGTCTGCGAACCTTAGTCCAGAAGCGCGTCTCTCAAACACAAAAGAAAAAGGTGTTACAGCAAGGCGGCTTTCTCGGAGCCATTTTAGCACCCTTGGCGGCTTCCGTGTTGGGTCCAGTATTGGGTGGACTGTTCGACCGACAACGAACCACACGAAAAAAATGGTCCTCGTCGAACCTCGGCTCCTTCAAAACCTCCAATCACCGTACCCCGTATCCTCTACGGTGAAGACGATCAGATCTTACAACGACCGGGATTAAGCGACAGCGAGAAAGTACAACAGTACAATGAAACGCATCAGCGGTACATGACGTTCATGAACCAATACAAAACCCGCTCTACCCCAGCAGCAGCACCACCACCACCAACCTGAGCACCACTCCAACAGCCGCCATTACCAGGGGTACCACCCACAGCCCCACAGTGGGTCGAAGACGAAGTCCTGAAGAGTGTACCTGCATCGTTCAAGAAACAAGCTGGCCTGGTATTACAACGAATGAAACAGAATCCTAACATGACTTGGAATGATAAAGGTGAACTGCTGGTACTGAATCAGGTGGTCCCCGGTACCCACATGACGGATTTAGTGAATAACCTGATGCGTCAACGCAGGTCGCACACGAATCCTCGAGGATGGGAGGTCTTCGCTCAAGGCTTAAAAGATGTACCACAGGAATTGGTGGGGAACCCAGGGCGCTGGGCCTTTATGCAATCGCCCAGTCGTGCACCACGACTCTCACCACAACCTTGGGAACCGGAGTCACCCCCCAAATCACCACCACGGCGGGCACCTACTTTTTCACCCCTTTTACCACGCCACCCCCTGCAACCACCAAGATCTAAGTCACCGCGACCATCACGACGATTAGCGCCCAAGGGCTGGGAGAAGTATTAAAACCAACAGCAGCAGCAGGAAAGCTCAGTCGTCATGTTTTACCTCACCCTACCCAGTAACAGCTCGGCTGATGTGTTTCCTGACAACACCTTGAGCAAGTACGTGACCCAGTTACCGCAACCGTTGCATTTACCTGGACGCTGGGAATGTGGACTCGTGGATATCCAATACCCTTACTCGTGGTACAACGTGCGAGATGGTGATGTGTGGTACGAGGTGACCTACGAAGGACAAGAAACTCGACTCAAACTACCCGAATGTCAATACGATACCCCCAAGGAGTTCATGGGTGTGCTGAAAAGTCTGATGCATTATAAGTCTCTAAGGGACGTCACGAATACTTCACAACCCATAAGAACTTTCCCCTTCAAAAATCATGTGGACTTCGATTACAACGCACACAACGACAAGGCCAGTCTCACTCTCAGCCCCAACGTGAGTGTTGAAATCAGTCCTACCCTACAGCAAATGCTGGGTCTCGATCTACGGGGGTACGCTGGCCCCACCGGCGAGATAGGCCACATCCCGATGGACATGCGTGGTGGTATGTATGGCCTGTACATCTACTCGGACGTGTTGGATGCACACATTGTGGGAGACAGCAACGTACCTCTACTACGCGTCTGCCCGGTGAAAGGCAAATATGGAGCTCAAGTCATCCACAGTTTCAGGCACATCGTTTATCTACCGGTCAGTCAGACCGATATTAGCGCCATCGTCATCGATTTAAGAGACGACACCGGTCAACCGATCGCATTCGAACGTGGGAAAGTGGTGCTGACACTTCATTTCCGTCAAGTCCGAGCGGTTCACTTTGCATAATGAAGGTGCCTTACGAGTGTGATGCACGCAGCTATATGGACTATTATACCCAACAGCCCGGGGGTAGCTTTCCGGTCTTTGCAGGTACACGGATGCAACGAGGACATGGACTGGGGAACATACTCGGGAGCATCGTCAAAACGTTCCTCCCCTTGGTGACGCGTGGGGTCAAAGCGATCGGTAAACAAGCGGTACGCAGTGGACTGCAAGTCGCGGGTGATGTCTTGGGCGGTGCGGCACCCAAAGAAGCACTGAAACGCCGAGCCAAAGAAGCGGGAGGCGTCTTGGTCACCAAAGCACAACGCACCGTAGGGAATAAAAGACCTGCACCACCGAGACCACGCACCAGTCGACGACCGACCCAGCGACGACGCACATCGAAGACCCAGGATATCTTTTCTTAAAGATGGCTTTCATCCATGCCGAGTCGTGTCCTTCTACCAACAGTGAATTTGATTTATGGACCGTCCCACCTACTCAGACCAGTGCCGACGAGGGTCAATGGGTGGAACATCTCCCCCTTCCCAGCATTACAGCCACAGGGCCCATTGAATTCACCATCACCAACGCAGATACGACCTACCTGGATTTAGCCCATACGTACCTATATGTGAAAGCTAAAATCACCAATAAAGATGGGTCAGTCCTCAAAGCAGATGCACCGGTGGGTCAAGTGAATCTCTGGCTTCATTCACTTTTCCAGCAAGTGGATATAGCCCTCAGTGATAAACTGGTGAGCGCCTCGACGAACACGTACCCGTACCGAGCCTACATCGAAACACTGTTATCCTACGGGCGTGACGCTAAAAAGTCGTATTTGACAGCCCCGTTGTTCTACCGAGATACCCCAGGCAAGATGGAAGCGAGTCGCGATAATGACGGCTATACGGAGAGAGTGGATGCCACAGCAGAGAGTCACTCGGTCGATATGATGGGACGTCTGCATGCGGACTTATTCATGCAGGACCGATACCTCTTGAATGGAGTACCTGACAAAATACGACTAGTGCGCGCAACGCCTGCGTTTGCCTTGATGGCCCCGAATGAGGACCTCGAGTTTAACATTGTCATCCAAGAGGCCAGTCTCTTTGTACGCAAAGTGAAACCGAGCCCAGGTGTACAGTTGGGGCACATCAGAGCCTTGGAGGAAAAACCAGCCCAGTACCCGATTCGACGAGTACAGACCAAGGTCTTTTCCGTCCCTAAAGGGAATATGATTGTCAATCAAGAAAACCTGTTCCTGGGGGATTTGCCCAAGCGTTTAACCCTAGCTTGTGTGGAGAACGTCAGTTATAATGGGACACTCTCGAGGAATCCGTTCAACCTAAAAGCGTTCAACATCAATTTCGTGGCCCTGCATGTGGATGGCCAACAGGTACCGGCACGCCCCTTACAACCTAACTTTGGAACGGACAATTACATCCGGAGCTATCTGAACCTCTTCACAGCAACTGGCCAAATCAACCAAGACGAGGGAAATATGATCAGTCGAGACGATTTCGGCAAAGGATACACATTGTCCTGTTTCGATCTGACCGCCACCTTAGACAACGATCATCAACTGAGTCTCGTCAAGAAAGACAACTTACGCTTGGAACTGCATTTCGGGACACCTTTACCGAAAACCATCAATGTGATTTGCTACGCTGAGTTTGACAACATTATTCAAATCGATAGAAGCCGTAACGTCCTGTGTGACTTTGCCACCTAACATGGATACAGACCAGATACGCACAGTGCTGGAGAATGACACAGGAACACGTATGGTCTTTCAAGGAGAGTTCGCCCGAGATGTGTTCCCATCAGACCGTGTGTATCCTGCTGCTTACGTCCTGAATACAGACCCGATGAATCGGCCCGGTCAACACTGGGTGGCCGTGTACTTGACAGAACAGCAGGGCGAATACTTTGACCCGTACGGCCTGCCACCCCTCCATTCCGATTTAACAGACTTCATGGATCAAGGTACAGAGACGTGGTGTTGGAATACCAAAATGTTGCAAAGCCTGACCAGTAGTGTGTGCGGACAGTATTGCTTGTTTTACCTGTACCATCGATGTCGGGGACATTCCATGCAGACGATCGTCCACATGTTTGACGAGTACCCCAAGGCCGAGGACCGAGATGTAGTCGTATATGACTGGGCTGCCGCTCATTTCAATGTACAAGTCCCGTTCTGGGCTTAAATTGTTTCACGTAAAGCCCCCTGTTCCGGGCTTCAGTTTTTTCATGTGGTTGTTCTCACGTTGTTGATGTTCACTGAATAAAAAAATGAGATCTCAAAAATCTGTCTTGCGTGTTTTCTGTGTGAGCATAATGCCCAAAGTGGGACATGTGTGGATTCAGTCCATGAATGGGTTGAGCAGAGTAGCCAATCAGTGGCCTAGGATGGGATCAAATATAACCCGTCAATGCCTAGAAAACAATGCAAGAGCACTGCAGTAAAATAGAGAGCCAATGAAATCAGCCCACAGACCAAGTACATGCTTTGGTCTAGGGTAAGAGTGGGCATTACGGGATACATGCATTCCATACAGGCGGTGAGAAACCCGGATGTTGAAAGTACATGCATCAGGTCGAAGGAAACATTGGAACTCTTCTGTGTTCGGAGGTAGTTTTAGTGAAACCCGAAGTGACGTCACACCAACTTGCGCAGAACCCACACCATCAAACCACAACCATGGACTCATATGGGGTTGAGTACCCCAAACACACACCCATGTGTATATTTCTATACTACGGCCAGACTGCGCATGCGCAGACTCTTGAACACCGACGAACCATGAGTCCAGTCGGATATCCCTTCACGAGAGCTTAAAAATAAGACCTCATACGACCCCATCGATGCGCATGCGCAGAATGTTGAACACGGACCAGACGCTAGTGCAGGCGGATGCTCCCTCATGTGTGCTTCACATGGATACCTCACTCGGCCCCATCGGCCCATTAGGGGCTCCCCTAGACCCCAAAACGTCTATTTCCATACACTTGGTCTACTGCGCATGCGCAGAAAAACATCAGTTCCACGTGTCACCCATCCCGCCGGATGCGCCTTCACGACTGCTTCACATGGATACCTCATACGACTCCATAGGACCAATACCCTTTTCCCATAATTCCCTGTCTGCGCATGCGCAGAATGGTGACACCGGCCGAGCCACTAGTTCAGACGGATGCCCCCTCACATAGGTTTCACATGGATACCTCACTCGACCCAATCGGCCCAGTAGGGGCTTATCTAGATCCCGAAACGTCTATCTCCATACCCTTTTCCCATAATTCCCTGTCTGCGCATGCGCAGAATGTTGAACACGGGCCAGGCACTAGTCCAGGCGGATGCCCCCTCATATGTGCTTCACACTGATACCTCACTCGATCCAATCGGTCCACTAGGGGCTTACCTAGATCCCAAAACGTCTATCTCCATACCCTTTTCCCATAATTCCCTGTCTGCGCATGCGCAGACTGGTGACAACGCCAAAACCACTAGTCCAGTCAGATGCCCCCTCATGTGTGCTTCACATTAATAGGGAGTAATCCATAGTTTCGGATTATTGGTCCCCCTCAACAATTTTAATACAGCAGAGCGTCCGGGTCTGCCCACATGATAATTATCCTTCCCTTTTTGGTAACCAGTATTTATAGTACCAAGCTTCTGGGTACTACCATTCCTTCAAAATGACATATGCGGATGGGTGGCTCGGTTGAGCTATATGGCGAGTCGGGCCGCGAAGTCAACCTTCGTGAGCCTCAGTTTCGTACGTTTTTCAGGTGTTTAAAAATAGGGTTATGTTACATATGGAGTATGTGACAAAAAACGGCCTGGTCGACCCCACATTTTGAATAGCTTTTTTATCTCGCCCCGAACGCTGAGACGAAATCTTATTGAAATCGATTGTCAAGATTTTTCAGGAAATGAACGAAATATAGCGTATTTTGGGTCATTTTAATAGATTTCCCAGAAAATATGGAGTACGTTCCGAGGGAAGAAAATTTATCCCGGGTTGAATTTGCATAACTGGCTCGTATGCTGAATTAATGGTATGAGCATTCCCATGAAGAAAATATATACTTTTATATGGGTTTTCTGGATGGTTCGGCATCTCAGAAAGACGGAAGGGCTATACCAAGGGTCTATTTCCAGCAACGAGGGGTCTACTGTGGACTGCACCCTATATGCAATACCTTATATACAGTAAAAATATACTCTGACATATGATACGCTCTGCTGACTTGTAATAAGCCATTTGCCTTGTCATTTTCGCTCAAATTGCTCAGTTTTATACCATTTTAATGTACGCTTTCAGATCTTTCGACTGTCGGGCAGAATATTTAGAAATTTTCAAGTGAAACATAGAACAACTACGCCGATAACATATGTTGCCAAGCAGGACTATACAGATTTACCTCCCCTTGGACGGGGCGACTATGGCATCTAAAATGCATTATCTCGGACACCAACACCCATTTGATTACTCAACATGATATTTCTCATGTAAAATTCACGGACAATATTAAATGCTCTGAATAGGTCACAGTTATTTGCGTCTTAGCCATTATTTTTGAAGATTCTGAGAGAATTTTTGATATTTACCAGACGGAGGAAACTACAAATTTAACATCAATTTGACCCTAATTCCAGTTATTTTTACATATTCCGTGCCTATCTGATATGGTTTAGAAGCTAGAAAGTGAGATTATAATTCGGACAATTGTTGCGAACCCATCGTCATGGCTATTACGATAATATTTGAGGTTTTATCTCGAAATGTCGATTTCGGATAGTAAAACACACCAAAACAAAGATGGGGTAGGGTGATAAGGAACGGATATCCAACGAAAAAGCCCTTATATGGCAAGTGTGATATACTAGCGTACTCGTATTCTCTCGCAGACTATTATGCGCCAGCAACACTTTTTCCATAAAATACACCTTAGTCATATAGGGAGTAGTCCATAGTTTCGGATTATTGGTCCCCCTCAAAAATTTTAATACAGCAGAGCGTCCGGGTCTGCCCACATGATAATTATCCTTCCCTTTTTGGTAACCAGTATTTATAGTACCAAGCTTCTGGGTACTACCATTCCTTCAAAATGACATATGCGGATGGGTGGCTCGGTTGAGCTATATGGCGAGTCGGGCCGCGAAGTCAACCATCATCAGCCTCAGTTTCGTACGTTTTTCAGGTGTTTAAAAATAGGGTTATGTTGCATATGGAGTATGTGACAAAAAACGGCCTGGTCGACCCCATATTTTGAATAGCATTTTTATCTCGCCCCGAGACGGGGAACGCTGAGACGAACTCTTATTGAAATCGATTGTCAAGATTTTTCCAGGAAATGAACGAAAGATAGCGTATTTTGGGTCATTTTAATAGATTTCCCAGAAAATATGGAGTACGTTCCGAGGGAAGAAAATTTATCCCGGGTTGAATTTGCATAACTGGCTCGTATGCTGAATTAATGGTATGAGCATTCCCATGAAGAAAATATATACTTTTATATGGGTTTTCTGGATGGTTCGGCATCTCAGAAAGACGGAAGGGCTATACCAAGGGTCTATTTCCAGCAACGAGGGGTCTACTGTGGACTGCACCCTAATACCTCACTCGACCCAATCGGCCCAATAGTGGCTCCCCTAGATCCCAAAACGTCTATTTGCATACGCTTGGTCTACCGCGCATGCGCAGAATGACATATTTCAACCCCGCACCCAGCCCATCAGAGGCCCCTTTACGAATGCTTCACTTTGATACCTCATATGACCCAATCGGCCCAATAGTGGCTCCCCTAGATCCCAAAACGTCTATTTCCATACCCTTGGTCTACCGCGCATGCGCAGAATGACACTATTTCAACCCCACACCCAGCCCATCAGATGCCCCTTACGAATGCTTCACTTTGATACCTCATATGACCCAATCGGCCCAATAGTGGCTCCCCTAGATCCCAAAACGTCTATTTGCATACCCTTGGTCTACCGCGCATGCGCAGAATGACATATTTCAACCCCGCACCCAGCCCATCAGATGCCCCTTTACGAATGCTTCACTTTGATACCTCATATGACCCAATCGGACCATTAGTGGCTCCCCTAGCTCCAAAACGTCTATTTCCATACCCTTGGTCCACCGCGCATGCGCAGAATAACGCTATTTCAACCCCACACCCAGCCCATCAGATGCCCCCTCACATAAGCTTCACAATGATACCTCATACGACCCCATCGGATCATCCATGCCCCATACAGGCATTTTCTCGTATAGATTTAATATGCAAATGTTCGAATCAGGGAAGATAATCCGGCATTTGACAAAAACTACAAAAGTGCATCAAGAGTTACCTCCCCCTAGATTGGAACTCTTCTGTGTTGGGGTAGTTTTGTCAAAATACTCGCTTCTGATTGGCTGTCGCTGTGACGTCACAGAGGTCATATGCAAATTTTTGAGGTCAATGCGACCGTTTTTCCACTTATACTACTACTGCTGGTTAACCTATTCTAAAGCACATACCAAGAATCTAACGATTCGTGATATGTGTTGTATCTCAGGTATGCTTTTATTACACCTGTTCATGCGGAAACTTGGATGACGGTCCCTAGCACCGGCATGAGCGGTATTAGGTACAAATCTAGAGATCTATGATGGAAATGCTCTGACAACTCGTATATTGGTAATTGGTGAGCTTGTGTCGCTGTGACAACTCGTGAACTGGGGATTGGTGAGCTGTATCATCGTCAGATGAAAATGGCGGCATTTAAATGTTACACGGACCAAATACATACTCTGGAAAACGACTTGGAAATTCATTTAGATAAAGAACAATTGTCAGTGATTAGGATTTTATGTAACGAACATCATCATGACTTGCAAACTTTTGAGCGCTTCTCTGTCGTAGGAAACCATTCAGTGTTTTTATTATTTTTATTTTGTTTCCATTTGGAATTGGAGCAGACGAAATAGGTCTTTCCATTATTGACGCGGAAATTCTTTCATAGACAACGGCTGAATATTGAATGCCGGAAATGAGGGTTATTCTTCCCGTTTTCCCCACTAGCCATAAAAAATACCGGATTTATTTTTGAAAATTTGAATTCACCATTGAAATAATTAATACGAAGCTGCGCATCTGAAAACCACTCGACTCTATGCTCCAGCCATTCATAATGTATTCAACTGTAACCAGCATGTCAGGAACACCAAGCAGTCAAGTGACAAATATACAGATTACAAAAAAATTTGCAATTAGAAATAGCCCCTAAGGCTCCCGTCCAATCAGATAACCGGTATTCATTATATAAGTCTCTTGATGCATCGATGATGTATACCAAATTTTACATCGAGCATTTGAACGTTATCAGAGATAGAGACCATTAATGATTTTGCATAAATTAAAGATGGCCGCCAATCAGAGGAACTGATGTGGTTATTAATTCATGTAAGTCTCTTGATAATTCGATGCTGTATACCAAGTTTCGTATAGAACACTTAAACAGTGTCAGAGATATACATCATCAAGATTTCGCATAAATTAAAGATGGCCACCAAGATTTGCGCCCAATCAGAGAAACCAGATCTTTTATTCATCGTAAGTCTCTTGATGCATCGATAATGTGTACCAAATTTTACATCGAGCACTTGAACAGTATCTGAGATAGATATCATTAATGATTTTGCATAAATTAAAGATGGCCGCCCATCATTCCTGCCACTCAGAGGAACTGATGTGGTTATTCATTGCAAGTCTCTTGATACATCGATGCTGTATACCAAGTGCTATAACACTTAAATGGTATCAGAGATATACATCACTAAAGATTTTGAATAAATTAAATATGGCCGCCAAGGTTTCCACCGAATCAGCGAAATTGGTTTGATCATTCCTTTGCAGTTTCTTGGTGCATCGATGATCTGTACCAAGTTTCACACTGAACAGCGAAATGGTACCCGAGACACACAAGATTAATGGTTTCCAATAAATTAAAGATGACCGCCAAAGTTTTCACCCAATCGGATCCAGATTCAATAGGGTTCTGGGTCACGAGCATATGGAAGTGCACTGCAAGTTTGATGTGCCTAGGATAAGTCGCCTTAAGATATCTTGGCAACGAGAAAGCTGTGACGCTTTCGCATAAATTAAAGATTGCCGCCAAAGTTTCCAACCAATCGGGTACAGATTCAATAGGGTTCTGGGTCACGAGCATATGGATGTGCACTGCAAGTTTGGTGTGCCTAGAGTAAGTTGTTCTAAAGAAATCTTGGTAAAGAGAAAGCTGTGATGGTTTTGTATAAATTAACGATGACCGTCGAAGTTTCCAAGCAATCGGGTCCAGATTCAATAGGGTGCTGGGTCACGAGCATATAGATGTGCACTGCAAGATTGGTGTGCCTAGGATAAGTCGTTCTTAAAGGATTTTTATCAATATTTTTTTCTCTGGAATATGTGTCAGAAGAGTTAGTACTTAACTAAGAATTTTTTTTAAAAATTTAAGACTTTAAGACTTTTTGGCAGCTCTATTTAGCTCCCAGTCAGATATACATATTTGTGGAATGAAAGCGAGGCCGCCAATCTGTGACGTCACAGACGCGAGAGCTCGCTAATGACAGGTAGCAATTTAGTATGGATTACATGCTGGGAGAGATTTCTTTTAGTGGCATTTAGAAGTTGGGAAGTAGATAAATAAACAATTTGCTTATGGATAACAACTTCTAGTTTATTCGGGACAGCGTTTTGATCGTTCTCAAGTCAATGACATCAATGAATAAATAAGCAGTATATATTCATCCCCAGCGCGTATGACCTACCGATCCAGGAACCCCACCGTGCCTTGAAGCCCACCTTGTTAATTAATCCAGCCATCTCCACAAGCCCAATCCTGTCCTATTAAATATTTCTCACCTAGTATAATACTGTTTTTATCATACTGTTGACATTTACTCAAGGAACTGCATATATACTGCTTATTTATTTACTGATGTCATTGACTTGAGAATTTATATCTCATTCCACACTCTGCTTGTTATTTATTTATTTATTTATTTGTTCATTTATTTACTTTTTTATTTTAAATCATAGCGCTTGTAAACATCACAAATGAAATGAGAAATGTAACGTGAAATTAAAATAAAACATTGAGTTGATGGACCGCGAAATCCGTATGGGAAGCGGCCCTTAAACTGCAATTTCAATCAATTGATGTCATTGACTTGAGAACGATACTATAGTAAGTAGTATAGAAAACACGGAAAACCGCTTATTTTGCCGGGGGAGGTAACTCTTGCATCCGACAGGGGGCGCTGTTCCAGGTTATAGTATAGGGAGCGGCCATGCACGGCCTTTCACCTCTGAGGCCGCCAAGGCCGCTATAGTTCCGGCTAAAGTAGTCCCCAAAATTCAAATACACTGCATGGTCCGATGGGGTCGTATGAGGTATCATTGTGAAGCTTATGTGAAGGGGCATCTGACTGGACTAGTGGGTCGGGCGTTGCCACCAGTCTGCGCATGCGCAAACAGGGAATTGTGGGAAAAGGCTATGAAATACACGTTTTGGGATCTAGGGGAGCCACTATTGGGCCGATGGGGTCGAGTGAGGTATTAATGTGAAGCACACATGAGGGGGCATCTGACTGAACTAGTGGGTCGGGCGTTGTCACCATTCTGCGCATGCGCAAACAGGGAATTGTGGGAAATGGGTATGGAAATAGACGTTTTTGGATCTAGGTAAGCCTCTAGTGGGCCGATTGGGTCGAGTGAGGTATCCGTGTGAAGCACCCATGAGGGGGCATCTCACTGGACTAGTGGCTCGCGCGTTGTCACCAGTCTGCGCATGCGCAGACAGGGAATTGTGGGAAAAGGGTATGGACATAGACGTTTTGGGGTCGACATGGGCCACTATGGGTCCTATGGAGCGGTATGAGGTATCCATGTGAAGCAGTCGTGAAGGCGCATCCGACGGGTTGGGTGACACATGGAACTGACGTCATTCTGCGCATGCGCAGTAGACCAAGAGTATGAAAATAGACGTTTTGGGATCTAGGGGAGCCCCTAGTGGGCCGATGGGGTCGAGTGAGGTATCCATGTGAAGCACACATGAGGGAGCATCCGCCTGCACTAGCGTCTGGTCCGTGTTTGACATTCTGCGCATGCGCAGACAGGGAATTGTGGGAAAAGGGTATGGAAATAGACGTTTTCGGGTCTAGGTGGGCTACTATGGGTGCGATGGAGTCGTATGAGGTCTTATGTTGAAGCTCTCGTGAAGGACTAGTGTGCCGTCCGTGTTCCACATTCTGCGCATGCGCAGACAGGGAATTGTGGGAAAAGAGGGTATGGAAATAGTCGTTTTGGGGTCTAGGGGAGTCCCTGGTGAACCGATAGAGTCGTATGAGGTATCGTTGTGCAGGATACGTGAGGGGGCATCCGTCTGGACTAGTGTGTCAACCATTTTCGACATTCTGCGCATGCGCAGACAGGGAATTGTGGGAAAAGGGTATGAAAATAGACGTTTTCGGGGCTAGGTGGGTCACTATTGGTCCGATTGGGTCGAGTGAGGTATCAAAGTGAAGCATTCGTGAAGAGGCATCCAGTCTTGGGTGGCTGCATGTAAAATTGTACCTGGTGTACCCTATAGCCGGGCTGCACCAGGTACGTGTGCCCAGTGGTAAATTGCGCGCAGGGGTCAAAGGTCAGTTCCGGTCACGTGAACGGAAGCGGAAGTGACCTCACAGAGGTCATATGCTCTCGGTCCTCGACTTGGGAGTAGTTAAACTGAGTGTTCTAAAAATAGATCAACAGCTAGCTTGCTATAAAAGGTAAGCGGTCTGACACTTTCAGCAGACATTCGTTCAACCACTTACGACAGGATGTTCACGTGTACTACTTGCTCCAAGTCATTTACACGCTTGCACGACTTACAACGCCATGAGTCTAGCATCCACGACGCTACTGCCCAGTATACCTGCGAGACCTGTGGGGATAAATCAATCGCCTGGATAGTTTACACCGCCATGAACGGTGTCTCCATGAGACATCCAGGCATCAATGTGAGGATTGTGGACACCGCTTCAGACTACATAGCCAGTTGAGATCTCACCAACGTGTAATCCATGGACATGCACGCTTGAGGGTTGAGGAACCCGTGACGTTTGACCCCATCCATGAGTCTACTTTTCAAGGTGCTGTTGGGGAGTATACGTGTTCGATCTGCAGGAAGTCCTTTAATCGTAAGGATAATTTACGGCGACATCAACGGTCGGTACATAAGGCACCCAGCCACGAATGCCAGCATTGCAGTCGAGTCTTCAGACTCCACAGTCAGTTGATCCCCATCAATCCGAAAGACGTCCACAGTTTGTGTTCCATCCTTCAACATGATCTATACTTATTCTGAGGGTCGGCTTCTGATTGGACAAGAGCAGTCTGAGATCAGCACAGTGAACTTCTGGATACACGGACAATAGCATAAGTGAATTGCAAACACACCCATAGCGATTCCCCCAGCGTGGATGTGCTGTAATGGAGGGGCTAATAAAAGGATTGACCTGTAATCTTTGCTGTTGTTGTTGTTGTTGCTCTCTTTTTGGACTAACCAATCAGAATACTGCTTATCACGGACTACACACGTAGATGGAGGGGAAAATAAACTACATGAAAAAACTTGTTGTTGTTCTCTCATCTTTGTTGTTGTTGTTCTCTCTTCTATCTACATCATGGCGTCAAGGCGTTATGTTAGGGCGTACCGACGAACGTTGACGGACGTCACTGCGTTTCCAATGAATTAGTGTCTAGAAAAATCAGAGCTTTTGGGCTCATTCACCAGGGCGTTGAAGCGTTGAGCTTGGCGTTGGCGGGCGTTGCTACAAGAGAACTCGGAGCTCCGGAGTTCTTGGAGCTCGGAGCTCCGGAGCTCTTGGAATTCGGAGCTCCGGAGCTCTTGGAACTCGGAGCTCCGGAGCTCTTGGAACTCGGAGCTCCGGAGCTCTTGGAACTCGGAGCTCCGGAGCTCTTGGAACTCGGAGCTCCGGAGCTCTTGGAACTCGGAGCTCCGGAGCTCTTGGAGCTCCGAGCCCTTGGAACTCGGAGCTCTGGAGCTCCGAAATTGGGATAGGGTTGATAGGTGTATTCCCCTATTTTAGGGGTAAAGTCCGTGTTCCGCTTTTTATATTTTCGGACAAAATCCGAATTTTACATGCACCCACCCAAGACTGGATGCCCCTTCACGAATGCTTCACTTTGATACCTCACTCGACCCAATCGGACCAATAGTGACCCACCTAGCCCCGAAAACGTCTATTTTCATACCCTTTTCCCACAATTCCCTGTCTGCGCATGCGCAGAATGTCGAAAATGGTCGACACACTAGTCCAGACGGATGCCCCCTCACGTATCCTGCACAACGATACCTCATACGACTCTATCGGTTCACCAGGGACTCCCCTAGACCCCAAAACGACTATTTCCATACCCTTTTCCCACAATTCCCTGTCTGCGCATCCGCAGAATGTGGAACACGGACAACACACTTGTCCAGGCGGATGCCCCTTCACGAGAGCTTCAACATAAGACCTCATACGACTCCATCGCACCCATAGTAGCCCACCTAGACCCGAAAACGTCTATTTCCATACCCTTTTCCCACAATTCCCTGTCTGCGCATGCGCAGAATGTCAAACACGGACCAGACGCTAGTGCAGACGGATGCTCCCTCATGTGTGCTTCACATGGATACCTCACTCGACCCCATCGGCCCACTAGGGGCTCCCCTAGATCCCAAAACGTCTATTTTCATACTCTTGGTCTACTGCGCATGCGCAGAATGACGTCAGTTCCACGTGTCACCCACCCGTCGGATGCGCCTTCACGACTGCTTCACATGGATACCTCATACGGCTCCATAGGACCCATAGTGGCCCATGTCGACCCCAAAACGCCTATGTCCATACCCTTTTCCCACAATTCCCTGTCTGCGCATGCGCAGACTGGTGACAACGCGCGAGCCACTAGTCCAGTAAGATGCCCCTCATAGGTGCTTCACACGGATACCTCACTCGACCCAATCGGCCCACTAGGGGCTTACCTAGATCCAAAAACGTCTATTTCCATACCCTTTTCCCACAATTCCCTGTTTGCGCATGCGCAGAATGGTGACTAGTCCAGTCAGATGCCCCCTCATGTGTGCTTCACATTAATACCTCACTCGATCCCATCGGCCCAATAGTGGCTCCCCTAGATCCCAAAACGTGTATTTCCATAGCCTTTTCCCACAATTCCCTGTTTGCGCATGCGCAGACTGGTGGCAACGCCCGACCCACTAGTCCAGTCAGATGCCCCTTCACATAAGCTTCACAATGATACCTCATACGACCCCATCGGACCATGCAGTGTATTTGAATTTTGGGGACTACTTTTTCTCCGCGGAGGTGACCGCATCACCGCCAGACCGCATAACCGCGGAAGAATACAAGGTCATGTGACCAGAAGTGCCGGAACTATAGCGGCCTTGACGACCTCAGAGGTGAAAGGCCGTGCATGGCCGCTCCCTATACTATAACCTGGAACAGCGCCCCCTGTCGGATGCAAGAGTTACCTCCCCCGGCATAATAAGCGGTTTTCCGTGTTTTCTATACTACTATAGTACCTCTATCGAAAGGCCGTCCTGAATAAACTAGAAGTTGTTATCCATAAGCAATTTATCTACTGGGAGAGAGTTAATCAACTGTGACAAATCCAATTATCGGCTTTATCTGAA